>CM076584.1:883710005-883737505 GCA_034641835.2 Pinus albicaulis | reverse complement strand
ATTGTTGTCCACTCCACCTCTTTTAAAACCTTGTTTTTGCAAATATTTATCCAGTCTTGAGTACCAAGCACGAGGAGCCTGTTTCAGTCCATATAGGGCCTTTTTCAGTTTGCATACATAGTCTTCTTTATCTATCAATGAGAAACCTTCTGGTTGTTCCATGTACACTTCTTCTTCTAGATCGCCATTAAGAAAAGCAGATTTTACATCCATTTGATATACCTTGAAATCTTGGTAGCATGCAAATGCTAGGAACATTCTGATAGCTTCCATTCTGGCTACAGGGGCAAATGTTTCATCATAATCAAGTCCTTCTATTTGTGAGTATCCTTTGCAGACCAGCCTAGCTTTATTTCCGATTACTTGTCCTTTCTCATTCATTTTGTTTTTGAATACCCATTTTGAGCCTATAACATTTTTCTCAGTAGGTCTAGGAACTAGTTCCCAGGTATTGTTTTTCTCAATTTGGTCCAATTCTTCATTCATTGCATTTACCCAAGACTTGTCCTTGCTGGCTTATTCAAATTTCTTTGGTTCTATTTGTGACATCATGGCTATGTATACTTCTTCTGTCTATTCAGTTAGCTACCTTCTTGTTTGTACTCCTACATTCTTGTCTCCTATGATTTGATCTTCTGGATGGTTCTTTTGAGTGTATCTTGAGGGGGTTTTTGAGTTCAGTCCAGCATCTTCTGATGTTTTGCTTGTTTCATCATCATTTTGATCTTCTTCTTCATTATTGTCTGATGTACAGCAGTTGTCTGTATCTCTAGTATTTTTTGGAAGTTCTTCATCAAATCTCACATCAATACATTCAATTATTTTCCGAAGCGTCTTGTTGTAGCACCTGTACCCTTTACTTTTGGATGCATATCCTAGAAATATCCCTTCATCAGCTCTTGCATCAAATTTTCCAAGATTTTCATCATTATTCTTTATGTAACATTTGCTTCCAAAGATTCTGAAATGTTTGATTGAAGCTGGCTTTCCATGCCATAGTTCATAGGGAGTCTTGTCATTGCTTGGCCTTAAGTGAGCTTTATTAAGGATATGTACTGCTGTGTGCACTGCTTCTGCCCAGAAGGTTTGAGCAATATTATTCTCTTGCATCATAGCTCTTGCTATTTGTTGTACAAACCTGTTTTGTCTCTCTGCTACTCCATTCTGCTGAGGTGTCCTTGCAATAGTAAATTGTTGCTTTATTCCATGTTCATTACATAGGTCTGCAAAGTCATAATCAGTGAATTCACCTCCTCTGTCTGATCTGATGCATTTCAGCTTGCATCCTGTCTGATTTTCTGCTAATGCTTTAAATGTTTTGAATTTTTCCAGAGCTTCCGATTTATTCTTGAGAAAAGCAACCCATGTCATTCTGGAGAAATCATCTATTATCGGCATAAAGTAGGACTCTCCACTTGGTGTTTTAGTTCTTGCAGGTCCACACAGATCCATGTGCACAAGTTGCAGTGGTCTTCTTGTTGATAACTCTTCTTTAGATTTAAAGGATGTGCGAGTTTGTTTCCCCAACTGACAAGATTTGCATATTGTGTTTGAGGGCCTTTTTATTTCTGGCATATCTCTGACAGCTTTCTTCTTGCTCAGTTTAATGATATGGTCAAAACTGAGATGTCCCAATCTCTTATGCCATAACCATGACTCCTCGAGTTTGCTAAGATGGCAGGCTTCATCCTCCTCTCTCACTATGTACACATTACTCTTTGTTCGAACACCTTTGAGTAGATTTTTTCCTGTTGTGCTTGATCTGACTACACAATCTTGTGCTCTAAAGAGAACTTCACAGCCTTTATCACACATCTGACTGACACTCAGTAAATTTTCTTTCAGTCCATCTACATATAATACATCTTGGGCCTTTCCTCTGCCATTGTCTATGCTGACTGATCCTCTTCCCTTGATCTTTCCTGATTTGTCATTTCCAAAAGTGACATTGCCCGATTTCTTTTCGTCAAGAGTTAAAAACTTGTTTTTATCTCCTGTCATGTGTTTAGAGCAGCCATTGTCCAAATACCATTGACTCTTCAAATCTTGAGCAGTTAAAGCCAAGTCACATTTATTCGCCTTCTTTATCCACTGGAGGCCCCCTTTTGTTTGGTATCTTTTGCGAGGTGATGAATTATATCCCTTTAGAGAACACTTGGAAGATATATGCCCAATTTGATTGCATATACAACATTTGATTATAGTTTTTGCAGAATTGTGAGCATGAACAAAATTGCTTTGAATCATAAACCTCCTTGAGGTATTGAACATCAGTCTTTGTCTATACTTTCTACATTCAATAATTCTATGGCCAAAATCCTTACAATAAAAACAATAACCATAGAAATTACTTGCATACCTGATGTAAGGTTGTCTCATGCATTTGTTTGTTTGTGACAGTCTCTTCACTGTTTGCATCTTTTGCAGTTTTGAATTGCTCCTCCTTGTATAACAATATGCAGCAATGTGTCCCAGCTTATGGCAGACATAACATGTGGCATTCTTCATAGGAGGGAAGAATCTCCTTTGATGGCTTCCAAATTTGACATACTCAGGAGCATATGATCCTTTTTCTGTTATCTTAGTAGTTATTGCATTCTTTGTTACTAGAGGTTTCTTCTGCTCTCTGTCTCTCTTATTGCAGCTTTCTTCTTTTGTAGGAATTATTTGAGCTACTTCCTCATCCTTCTTTGCTTTTACAAAAATAATCTCTCTTTCAACCTTTTCTTTTCCTTTACTTGATTCTCCTTCGTAGCCTATTCCAGTCTTTATCATAGGGGATCTTTGAGCAACCAAAATTTCATTCAACTTAATAGAGCTTGTTGTTTGAGAAGGGTATATAGAAACTTTCTGTTGAGCATTTTCTAATTTCTTTCTCAAACAGAATTTCTTCTTCGAGCTTCTCTTGTTCTCGAGATTTATCTTTGATTTGCTGAAGTAACATATCTTCTATCTTCTTGGCTTCTTCAAGCTTTACCTTCAGCTGCATGAGGACTTCTGAATTTTTTTCTTCTTTCACACATTTTAGGAGAATCTCTTTTTATTTTCTGCATTTTAGTTTGAGTCTGTCAATCTCTTCCAGAGCACTTCTTAGCTCCCCCTCAAGGTCTACTTCCCCTTCTTCTTCTTCATCTTCTAGTAGGAGTCCCTCAAGATCTTCTATGGCCATCAATAAAAATTCTGAGGTTCCTTCTTCACTTGAGGGTTCATCTGAGTCTTCAGATGCACTGCTATCTTGGTGAGCATAGAAGGATTTTCTGCTGAATTTCTTTCCTTTCTGCCAGTTCTTTGATGTGTCTTTCTCTGATTCTTGAGCTTGATTTCTTACTTTCTTGTGAGGACATTTAGCAGCATAATGTCCAACTCTTCCACAGTTAAAGCATTTGAAGGGAAGTTTACCTTTGTATCTACATGAGCCTCTATCCAATTTCTTGACAAATTTAGCCTCTTCTTCATCAGAGCAGGAGCATATGTCTTCCTTTTCTTCTTTCTTCTTTTCTGTTTTGAATGCTGCCTCCCTTGTGCTTGTCTTCTTCTGTGGGAGCCTCATCTCATATGCTGTAAGATTTCCTAGTAGCTTGTTCATGGTCAAGGTCTCCCAATCGGCTGTTTCTTCTATTGCAGACACCTTTGGATTAAATCTGGATGGAAGAGATCTTAGAATCTTTTGTACAATTATACTTTCTGATGTTTTTTCTCCAAGAGCTTTCATATTATTAATAATTTCTGCAACCTTTAGAAAGAAACTGGAAATATCTTCATCATCATTCATTCTTAAGTTCTCAAACTGGGCTCTATAGACTTGAAGTTTGGCTGTCTTTACTTTCTTGTTTCCCTCATGTATGTTCTCAAGAGTATCCCATATTTCTTTGGCAGTGTTTTTATGCATTACTTTAATAAACTCTGCTTCACACAATCCATTTAATATGGCATTCATGGCTTTTGCGTTAGCTACAAAGTCTTGTTTGGCTTCTTTCTCTGAGTCAGTTGCCTTTGGGGCATATCCTAAATCCACAGCATCCCAGACTTCTATTCCTAGAGACATTATGTATGTCCTCATTCTGATTTTCCAGAAAGCATAATTTTCACCAGTGAAGAAAGGGGCTTTATTGGTTGAGCATCCTTCTTTACTAGCCATCTTGGGAACCTAGGATCTCCTTTCGGTTGTTAGACTTGTACAAAGGAACCTGCTCTGATACCAATTGTTGAACCCTTAGTTAAACTGAGAGGGGGGGGGTGAATCAGTTTAACACATTCATGATCTTTTAAACTTTATATTAAACCTTATTTACACCTTCATTTCATATCCAACTTAATATGTGAGTAATCTTAGAATGTGAGCAGCAAGTATTAATATAATATAACAACAGAGTTAATATGAGAGGAGCAGGTATTAAGCAGATGATATAAATCAGATCAACACATAAACATCATGCACAGAGACACCAGATATAAGTGGAAACCCATAAAGGAAGAAAACCACATCTTATTATTGTTGTGATGCAAAGGCAAGCTCCAACTCCCTCTCACCACTGTTTTCTGCAGGCACCAACCTACAGGAGGCTCTATCCTCAATTCTGCAAGCTACAACTTGCAAGGAAGCACCAACTCCCTTCAATTTTCTACAGGCACCAACCTACAGGAGGCTCCAACCTCAGTCAGCTACAACTGACGACTATCAAGCTGCAACTTGATAGGGAAGCTCCAACTTCCTCAATTTATCAAACTGAATGTTTGCTGATTTTCCTCAGATATCAGCTCTGTTCTGTAGCTTCTCTTAATCTTCTCTGTCTTACTCTTCTATATTCTGCCTTCTCTCGATTTACTCTCTCTTCATTAAAAAAAAAACTTTCTCTGCATATCAAGATGATATTATTTATAGATTTCCTCACATGACTGTTTGTATTCTGCTTGGAATTCGAAATGGAAAGTCATGTCTCTTTGCCTTCTGCCTTCTCACTCCTTTTATCAGCTTACTCAGAAATTATAACTGTAAGTGTCAATTTTAACATTACAGTGGGAGTTTGTTTTCTCTCGGAGACTTGCCAATGCATCACAAACAATAAAAATTTAAATAAAACATTTACATTCAAATTTAAATGAGAACTCCAGCTCACTCGTTTTGTCTCTTGGCTTGCTGCGCATCTGTCTTTTCTACTGTTGTCGAGTGGCTGTTATATATCTTGGTTCATCTCTGTATTTATTTATCTGTTCACTGGACTTGTGTGCATTACCATTTCTGTTCTCGGGCGACCTGTCAACATTCTCTGTTCATACATGAGTTTAAGCATAATTGTTTGAAGTTCACATTACAATTTCAGTTCAATTTTCTTTTGTTCCATATTTCTACTGCTGTCTCTAGTTCTTTTGTTCCCGCATGCTCTTGTAATAAACCCAATCTTCAGGCTTTTGTAATAAACCCAATATTATTACATATATGTTTCGATTTTCTTTATGCGTACTGTAACATATCAATGTATATAAAAAACTTGAACTATATCCAAACCTTTGGACATATTAACCATTCCTTTCAAATTCCACGGGGGTTGATGACTAACTCTTGAACCGATATACAAGGCCTCCGGAATTACAGACTCATGCGCCTTATCATATATATATATATATATATATATATATCTATATATACCAATCATATCACAGCACTCGTATTATAAATTGAACCATTCCTTAATTCCGCGGGGGTAGCAAACTCGGGCCGATAGCGGAGGGGGACCCCCTCGGAATAAATGATGTCATCCTCATCTGGGCCCATGCTTTACATACTCCATTATATATATATATATATATATATATATATCTATGCGTTAACAGAACTCAATAGTTTATATATATATTTCCGCCCCGGGCCCACAGTTCAATAAAAAGCGTGCACACTTTACCTTTGTTAACCCCCGGGCACTTCCATTAAACTTCGTGCAGGTCCTGAAATCGATCACCGTCAGATGTCGGTCCCACCAGATCGACATCTCCTGTCTATTTCGCTCGGCGTCTATGGTCCATGTATTAACACGCGGAATTGCAAATTAAACGGGGCCCTCCAATACCGCCTATGCCACGTGCTGTTTGATCAATGGAATCGCTTCTCATCCCAGCAATACCGCCTGCGTACCAAAAGCGGTGCGGAATGGGGAAATCTTATTTTGTAAAACCGCTGTGGGTTTAGTTTCCGGTCAGGTTTCCGTTTCCCCGCTCATGGTTCCAGTTTCCTCCAGGTTTCTGCGCTCGGGTTCCATCCTCCATGATTCAATTATACATATATATATAACATTTCATCGTATTTCAATGATATATATATATATATATATATATTCGCCTCCGATGCGAAGTTTCGCTATCTGCAATTTTAGTTATATATATATATATTTCAACTCTGGTTCGACTATATGTATATATATAAAACACTCAAAATATTCTCATGTGTAACGCTTGTTCGCTTCCTCCTTTATATCTTCTCAGACATCAGCTTTTTCATTACAAGTCGCTTTCTGCTTCATAGTACTGCGATCGATAACAAAGATCGCCAGATAGGTGCCTCTGTTATATTCGTTTCCTCTGCCAGATAGGTGCCTCTGTTATATTCGTTCTTTGCTGCCTCTATTATATTTGCTGCTTCAACGCTGCCTCCTTTGCCATCAATGTTGCCATCAATGACAACCTTTCCAACAGTGTATACCAATTTAGATTATTTTAAATCTTCCAAACATTCCAAACATCCAATGATCAAATCTCTTTTAAATATGAGAAAAGTTTACACTTTAATAGATTTAGTTTATTTTTTATTTTTTTAAATTTAATTTTTATTTGACTTTGATCAAATCTCTTTTAACTATGAAAAAAAGGTTTACACTTTAATAAATTTAGTTTATTTTTTATTTACTTTGAGTAGGTGAAAATATTAAAAAAACATATTTATATAACCTTAGAGGTCGATACAGGTTCATAGTTACTTGGTTAGACAATGACTATCGACGCAATTAAGTTATAGAACAACGAAATACATACAAAGATGTCATGCGAGGGCAGCGCAGCTTTGGTCCAATCAACTTTGGAACTTTAGGGTACGGAAACAAAGCATGACTCTAGATTTTTAAAACAAGTACATCAATCTACGAAGCAAGGAGGCGACAAGTAGCTCAGTCTATAAGGCAAAGGCGGTTATTTTTGAAACGAAGGCTTTGCAGAGGCTTTTATTCCAGATTCAGTATATCTCGAGAGCGAGGGAGGGACAGAATATAATGGGCAAAAAACAGAAGAAGCCCGGAACCGGAAAACAGAAAACCGAACGAAAGACGGCCAAAGCGGAAGAGAAGAAGAGTCGTAGAGAAGAGAAGAAGATTTCACAGGAGGACGATATTGATGCCATCCTGGTAAATTCTTCAATCTCTTTTTCTTCAATCATCTCAAGAACCCACACAACTGCGCATGCTTGCCCATTGGGGTAGACTTATTTAACATTCACAGTCACAAAAATACTTTTATTTATACTTTTTAACATTCACAGTCACAAAATACTTTTATTTATACTTTTTAGCATTCACAGTCACAAAATACTTTTATTTATATTTTTTAAAAGTCTGCAAAACTTATCATTATCATAATTCAGTTATCAACGTTCAGCAATGACTACCATCACTGGCTGCTATTTATTAATATGCACTGGCTAATCAACATGCCTTCTGAAATCACCAGTTGGTGGTCATTGCTATCTATTAATGTTCTCTAACTAATCGCCATTCTTTCTAAAATGGCCCGTGAATGGTAGTAAGGACAGAGTCTCTAGGCATTGGGTGGTCAACCTGTTTCCTTATGTCTAAATAAAACAAGTTTTTAATTTGAATCTAATAAAACTCTTACATAGTATTATGAATTGTTTTTAGAGTTTCATGCTATTGGGAGGGCCGCCTTAAAGCTGTCTGTGCTCAAATGGCGTAGACCTCACGATTTTTGCCTTTGCAAGTTAAAATATTGTAAGTTTGTGAGGGTAGTGGTGAAATGCCAGGAATTGATCAACTTCAGCAATATCTTTTTTTCATGAGAATTACTGGAAGTTGCCAAGAATATCAGTAATATCATTTTTCATGAGAATTACTGGAAGTTGCCAAGAACTGAACCAACAAGTTTAGACTTGTGAAGTGCCCCCACTTGAAAGTATAAATTAATTCAGAAGTTGCAGCATATACAAGTATTGATGAGTAAACCCAAAGATGCTTCTCCGCATTTATGGATGGCATTCATAGTAAACCTGTCAGCGTAGACTATTGCACCAGGGGATTTGAACTAGGTACCTAGTGGCACAGAAGAAGCCAAATGACCAGTAACATTGGCAACAACCAGTTGAGCTAATTTATTGGGATTTTCCCAAGAAAAACTTTATAAGTTTCCCATTTTTCTGCGGAATATCTGGATCGGGGATAATTCAACTACAAGCTGCAATAGCAGTGGAAATCTCGAGAGACTCAACTAGATTTGAATTTGTGACATATGACCTCCCTGTGGGCAACATGCCTTGGATAGATGGTTCAACTGTTTGAGCTAATCCTCGTGATTGAGCACTGCATACACATTGGATTGATTAAATTAAACATTAATATATTCCAATCGTTCAAATTGATGAAATGAAAAAGAATAAAAGAGTAATTTTAAATTATATGAATGAGTGATTATTGCAAGCACTGACATTTGGTAGTACCTTTATTGGAAGTCCTCCTCATTATCACTCTTTTCAGTGAAATTTCCAGCCCCATAAGGGTGGTCGGGAATCAACCACAGCTTGATGTGCATGTGGAATAGGATCAGTTGGTACCAAAGAAAGGTTGAAAGTCTATTTCCAAAGTGCTGAATTAGAAGTTTCAATTGATCCTAGGTCATAAATATACTTTAATGCTTGTAGTTGCAATATGGGGAATCACATCTTTATATGGAGTTCCTTTGGACACATTGCTCAAGATTCCAATACATTCTTGGCTGTGCAAAAGTTAGGAAGGTTTATAGTTAAAGATGGTTGCCATCAGAGACCTCACAAAAAAGTGTATCCTATTTCAATTTATTGTTAGATATATCATTGAGGGTATGCCTAGGGTTTTGTGAATTTTTAACCCAAGTCACCTTGTTCCTGTCCATGTTTGAGTTGGACGACCTTGAAGTTGCCACCTCGTTCTTGTTTGTGTTTGAGTTCGACAACCTTGAAGTTCGACAAAAGTTTGACAGTTAAAATTTTGGAAACATAATGCCATAAAATTCGGCATTATGTTCGACATATTACAAAATTTGAAAAATGAGTTATGAAACCCTGCTCTCAAACCCCAATCAAGGAGCAAAATGAATTATCATAAACCTCAATCTGCAGTAGGGTGGCGAGTCTCACTACTCAAAGCCTAACTCATAACGTAGCAAGTTAGCTCAACACTAGAGATGGAGTCTACCAATGACTAGTGAGCATTGAATAGAAGCACTGTTCGAACTTTGATGGGGTTGACCTAGGGTTATGTGAGGACACCAATCGCGCAATGACATTAGTTTGAACAATCATGGATTGTTGTTGAGTACACGTCATGATGACACCAGTCGCATGATGAACACTGATTTGAGTAGTCTTCGATCATTGTTGAGGGCACATTAATATTAGATTTGAAATAATGGGAGTATTTGGAACTCAAAACCGAGACTAAAGGTTCAGATTGCATTGTTATGGGTCTTGGGAGTGTGCTGCACTAAACCCCTCTCAAATTTCGGGCAAATTTTTGATGAATTTCAAGCGAATTTCAGGGAAATTTTATGGTTCATATATGGGTTCGAATTCAGCTTGATATTTGACGAACCCCATCAAACAAATTTGGCTTGCAATTAAATTTGATGAAATTCAAACTTGAATGATTTTGTTTGCTGAATCGGTGATTTAGTTTGTAACTATAATTTCAATTTTCATCATGATGTTTTGGTTGGTTCAATGATTTCTTTGTTAATGCCTATTATATGTTAAAAATTTGGTAGCTTAGGGATGAATTTCTAAAAATAGAAAGTCTCAAGTATGACTTTCCAAAAATAGTAAATCACTTTGCATTAATTGGTAATCAAGTATTGTTGATGGAAAATCCCTTCTGATCATCAATCAATCCTAATAGTTCAATTTCGACTTAATCATCAATGTTATCATTAATATTATTATTATTATTCTTATGATACTATTATATTATTATTATTAAAAAGAAATTCAAGTCTCTCAATCATGTCTCTCAATAATGTTCTCTTACACTCTCATTAATTCTCTCACACTTTCTTAGTCCCATTAAAAGACTCGTCATAAAACATTCCTCTTACAAGGCATGGCATGCAAGATTTCTCTTACACACTCATTAAGGGCATGTCATAAAAGATTCTTCTCACCCTCTCATATAAGACATGTTGTCTCAACATAATGGAATTCTAATCGTCTCTCCTTAATGGCATGGGATACTGTTCCCTAAATGGAAAATGTAACTCCTCCTTTATGTCAATAATTCATTGCTCCTCCTATATATGTGTGTCTCATATCATCTCACCTCACTTACTTGTGCATTGTGCATTTGAACTTGAGAGAGAGTTGGAGAGACTTGAAGGATATTGTGAGAGAGAGAGACTTGGAGAGTAAGAGCAGAACTTGGTGAGCCAAGGTTAATCATTTGTTTGCTTCAGTTGCTGCTACCAATGATCTTCATGCTACAACTTGTTCATATTTGGGTGAACTTTCTCATTCTCTTGATCTCTCATTGTACTTTGTATCTTTGCTGAACTATTGATATCTAATAGAAGAAGAATTTGGTTAGGTTTTCCCCTTGTGGGTTTTACCCTAGTCATTGTACCTAAATTCTTTGTTTCTCATTGTGTTCTTGGTTGTCTTCTATTGTACATATGGTTTATGTTCTATCTACAATTGCTTAACTAATATTGTAGCACAAAGAATTTTTGTAATAAGTGATTGTTACAACATAGAACATCATAATTTCAACATGGTATCAGAGATTTGGTGAAGACAAGCTCCATTTCCAACTCTTTTTCTGTTGGAATATCTTTTGTTGTCCGCTCCACTTGTAGCTCATTTTCTGCTAGAGTATGTTGGGGATCATATGAGCACATTTAGGGAAAGCATGTCTTCAAAGAAGTTTCCTACTTCCATGGTGTTGATGCATAGCATCATTGATTCTGAGCGCTTCAGTTTCTAGTAGGCAATAGACCAATAGGTGTGGCGGGATGCCATGGTAGAGGAGTACATCTCCATGATGAAGAATGATTTTTGGGATAGTGCCAAGACTGGATGGGAAGTCAGTAGTAATTGCAAAGTGGCTCCAAAATATTGAACATGCTACAAATGGCAGTATCAAGAAGTTCAAGGCGAGGTTTGTGGTGAGAGGGTTCTCCCAGAAAAAGGGAGTGGACCATGCAGAGACATTTGCTCCAATCGCCAGGTACACTTCCATTAGGGCATTTATATCTTTAACTTCATTATAGGAAGGAGGATATATTAGATGGATGTGGAGACAATTTTTCTTAATGGATTCATTGAGGAAGAAGTGTACATAGAGCAATGTTAGGGATTTGAGGTAAATGGGAAGGAGTCCCATGTTTGTATGCTTAAGAAAATCTTGTATGGACTCAAGTAGGCACCAAGAGCATGGTATTCCAGGATTTATGGATATTTGCTGAGTACGAGCTTCACCAAAAGTGCTGCAGATCCTAACTTATGGTATTCCAAGATTTATGGATATTTGCTGAGTACGGGCTTCACCAAAAGTACTGCAGATCCTAACTTATATTGTATATTTATAAAATGGATTTGCTTATTTGGGTGCTATATGTAGACGACTTGTTTTGGAGCTTTGACAGAAACTAGGGAAGATTTGAGATATTCATTGGGCATGGTAAGTTTGCAATTTAGATCCTAAAGCGATTTCAGATGGAGGATTGCAAACCTATGGCAACACCCATGATCACCAATTAGAAGAAGGTGACAACTTCAGTTTCACAATTGGTGGATCCCATGTTGTACATGCATTTGATGGGGTCCTTAATATATTTGGTCAAGACCAGATCAATTGTATGTTTTGCAATGAACACCATGAGTTAGTTCATGGTGGAGCCAAGGCATGAGCATTAGGTAGCAACAAAACATGTGCTCAAATATTTGAGGGGCACAATGGAGTATGGTCTGAGATATCTTGGAGATGATGAAGTGAAGTTGCAAGGGTATCCATACTTAGATTGAGTAGGTGGTGCAATAGATAGGAAGATCACCTCATGGTGTTGGTTTAGCTTGGGTTCAATGGCAATATCCTGGTTCAGTGGCAAACAGACTTCCGTGGCACTTAGCTTAGTAGAGGCAGAGTATATGGGAGCTGGTATAGCGAGTTGTGAGGACATTTGGCTTCGCAAGTTGATTGTAGGTTTATTTGATTAGGAGTTGGATCCCATGGTGATTTATTGTGATAATGAAGTTGTATCAAAATCTCCAAGAAATCAGTGTTTCATGATAGGTCTAAGCATGTGGAGATCAAATATCATTTCATTCGAGACAATATTTAGAAGGGAGTACTGAAGCTCTAGTGTATTTCCACCAATTAGCAGGTAGTTGATATTTTGACCAACCCCTTAGCAAAAGGGAAGATTGAAGCATTTAGAGCAAGTCTTGGATTGGTGCAGAATTCCTTCTTTGCTAAGAGGGAGTGTTGAGAAATATAACTCAAGTAGGAGCTTCTTGCACAGGTTAGGTGTGAATGTGCGAGAAGTAGTTCAAGACAACTTCTAGTGACCACTTGGTAAAAGTGGGAAATAATACCATCTTATAATTTCACTTAAATAAATAAAGTGAAAGTCAAATTTCCTATACTCTTCTAGTATTAGAATCTAAATGGCATGAATAAGACAAAGATGGGAGAAGTTGAAACACACATGAGAACACTTGAGAGAGGCAGAGACCAAGAGGAAAGGGAGAGTGCATCTGAGAGAAGAAAGTGCAGATTCGTTGTAGCAAACGATAAGAAGGAATCTGTGCAGCAGCAGAATCATACAGTTGTACAGCAGTAGCAGCTGCCTTCTTTCATCTGCAGAGTCATAATTTTATTTCAGTAGGTTATACTTTTCTGTTCTGTAGTATTTTTGTTTACCGAGCAGCTGCTGAGTTACAGCAGACAGTGGAGGTACATTGTAATCTTTGATCATTGGAATGATAAACTGATTTGAAGGGGAAAATCACTGTGCATGTGTGTTATTCATTTATTGTTTCCATTGTTCATTTTTTCAGCCATATGTGTGATTGTTGAGTGTTCAGAAATATTCATTTTTGTGATTAAATAAGTTTAGATCTGATATGTTTAATTAAGAGAAACATAGGACAACGGTCATCTAGGTCCTCTGGAAAAATTGACATCTGTGTCGTGGTCATAAATTATGCTGTTTAAGTTCTTTTATAATTAATTTATGAGATAGGAGTGGAGAACATAATCTATATTGTGTGATAAATGGCACACATATTACGTGGCAGCTAGGAAAGTTATAATGCAAATGTTTCTTGCTTTATTTTGAAGTCTATTTATGTTATGTTTTGGAAGAGTTTGTGGGTAGGAAAGAATAGTAGAAATATATATCTTAAGCCATTGGTGATCCTTACAAGTTACGCATATAATTCATTATGTCAAAAATTTGGTCTGCAATGCTAAGAATCTATGGAACAAATTCTCCAATCTTGCAAAGTGAACAGAGAAGGAAACCTTTTGCACTTGGTAGAGAGTGAACAAACAACATTTATGTTATATTAACTGGAGAATATTTGTTGGTATACAATACTGTTTTGTTGCTTCTGGAAATTAATGAGAACTTTGTGACTGTGTCCTCAAGTGGCATATGGTGTAACATTCAATCTTCAGAGAGATGATCATTCACACCGTGTCTTCTTTATTCTATAATACACTGGATGAAAAGGTAAGGTGTTCTTCTTTTGCTGAATCTATATAATGATTGGTAACTGAGAATGGTAATCGTAAAAGATTAAACCATACAATGTGGTTAAAGAATATAGGAGTTTAACAGCCATGCTACCTTAGACAGAGTCACCTAGGCTGGGTGCTGTTTTGAGTCCTTATCTGCATTCTTATGTAGTTTATTTATTAAAAGTTGAAATATCTTTCCACCCTTCCATTATTTTTAAGCTTATTATGCTCATTTTAAGGTCAATATAATTCTAAAATAATCTTATTATGCTTAGGAATTAATAAAATTTTGAAATTAAAACTTGTATGGAATGTGTAATATTCTAGTAGCTGTATATTGAATATATTCTTTTGTTTATATTATACAACTGGCAGCTGTTTTACAGGAAAGTTACTTGTTCCCAAACAGTAATCGCTGACCGTGCTTATATTCTGTATAACAGGCCAATATACAAAAGGAAGAGGCAAAAAAGAAAGAAGTTCATGTTGAAGAACATGTGCCACCCCCTTCAGCTCGATGCAACTGTTCAGTATGACCATTTAATGTTTTTCTTGACATGCATTATTTTGTGGATTTACCAATATTTGTTTGTGCTTAAGTTAACAAATACATGGTTGCTGCCTTTGTCTAGACTTGGAAACATTAAGAAATGAGGGACATGATGAATGCTAAATATTTGTTTGCACTTAAGTTAGCATATACCTGGTTCTCTTTTTCAAGGCTGTGATGCTAGCAATGGATATCCTAAGTACAAGTAAAGCAACACTGAACAGTGAAACACCTAACTTAGAATGGGCCCAATAGATGGATAACAAAATTGAGTCAGAGAGCTCCATGTATATTACAGTCTAGACAAGCATCATAAAAGACTTTGTTTGGAAGATATGCAGACACACACATATTTCTAGGAAACCATGAACTTGCCATTTTTCTGTTCCTGGAAATTTGAAAATGTATATTTTTAGAAGCCACCCTTATTTAAGGAATATTTGCTGTTTTGTTGTTTTAAGTAGTTGGTATTGCAATGTAAAATCTCAAGAATTTCTCAGAATAGATAGTGTTGTTATGGAATAAAGAAGGAAAATATGTTTGCCTTGAATTTGCTGCTAACTGTCATGAAGACTTTTGCACAAATTCCTTCTGCAAAGGCAGTCATTATAGGACATGTGAAGTGGTAGTTGTGTAATCATGGGCCTACAATAGCTGAACTTTATAGTTCTTTTCCTCGTCTTGTTGTTGACAGTTTCACTTTCTTGAACTTATTGTTTTTTAAGTCTCTCTTTAATAGTGGCTACAGAGATTCCTGTTACTACGGTTTTATTCATTGAAGAGCAGTTTGGAAAAAAGTAAGGATCTATGGAATGTAAACCAATAAATACATTTAATCACTGTTAGACTTTCTTCATTGTATAAGTTATTAAAAGTGTCACTTCAACACCTTAAATGGGGTAAGAGAAAACCATTTTATTAATGTCAGCCCACGGGGCATAGAACAGTTGGTGAACAGGTGCACTGTTAAGGCACTCTTTGTGTGATGGTAACTGGTTCGAAACCTGATGGGTAGTCCCACTGCCTAGCCTTAAAAAAATAAGATAATTTTATTAATGTCCAACAAGTGACCACTAAATTATGAAATAATGAAGGAAAATGTGTCTTTCATGAGGACTTTTGCACAAACTATTTCTGCAAAGGCAGTCATTATGGGACATGTGAAGTGGATTTGTGTAATCACGGGCCTACAGCAGCTGAACTGTATAGTTCTTTGCCTCAGCTTAGTGTTGACAATTTCACTTTCTTGAACTTATGGCTGTTTAAGTTTCTCTTTATTAGTGGCTATAGAGATTCCTGTTTCCTCAAAACCTAGCAAGTCTTGTGAGATGCCTCACAAGACAAAAGTTAGATTAAGACACAACAATGGGGTGGATGTCATTGTCACCTTAACGCTCCAACTCTTGCTCTTTAGTGGAATTTCACCACATGGGAGGCTTCCCAATTTATGTCACCTAAAAGATATTCTAGATCAAAGGTTCAAAGGTGACACTTCAATAGGCTTAGTCAAGGTACTCAGGCTAAGAACGAGGCTTGATTCTATGTGATAAGGAAAAACGTATTTGTGAAGAGGCTTATAAAGAGAGACTTGTAGCCTATGGTTTTCAATGTAAGATTCTCAAATGGCACAACTAGGCATACAAGAGGAGAGAAAAGGTAGCTTTGCTTTGATGGCATGATCAACAATAGGAGAGGAAGACCTTCAAATGACCCTAAGTTGAATCCTTTGTGCAAAGTTAGGGTTTTCAAACCCTAGAATTCCCTATGGTTGATGGTGTCAACCCTAGGGAAGCACTTTTAACCATTGTTGTAATCGTCAACATCAAGATAATATTTGCGAGGGTTCAGAAAATGCAAAAATTCTTAAAAATCAGGAAACATCAAGAAATTTAAAAAATACAAAAAATTCATTTTTAATTTTTTTATTTAGCGTCTAAAGCATCCACAACATAAAATAAATGCCTTGACACATAAATATGAAAATAAAACTAATATATAAGATGTACAATATATCTAGTGCTACACACAATAGTGAATCATGTCCTGAATCCTGAGTCTTGACTCAACCTCAAAATATCAACAAAAAATATAATCAATGTATCTTATCATCATGAGTCATATACAATGAAATTAGATATGTAAACTACTAACTAATGATTTCCTCTACCCCTTTTACAAGAAAAAATAATGGATTTTCCTCTAGATGAACAAGGCCCTTGGGCTGGCATTGGACTCTGATGACCTCTAAAAGAAGTAGGAGGAGGTAGTCTTTGCCCTCTACTAGTGGCCATGGTAGGTGGTGTTACCTCCTCTTTCTGTTGCTCCTCCTCCTCCTCCTTATTCTCTACCTCTCTCTCTCCCTTGTAGCTGCTGGTTCCTCCAGTGCCTCCTCCTCTAACCAATCAGGGGCCTATTCCATGATAGGTCTTTGGGCCTCAACCCTCCATGCAGTAGTGGTGTCAACCCCATCCAATGAGATGGCTTCCACGTCAGGTGTCTTCTGAAGTTGCCTCACGCACAATCGAGGATTGTAGTAGACGTAGACCATGTCATTAAAGTACTGGGACTCCAACTTGTATGAGGGCCATAAATTATAAATTAATAATTATAAAAATAATAAATTATATTTTTTAATGAATTAAAAAAATTATTTTGAAATTTTTTAACCTATTATTTAATGTCCCCAATTATTTGAGCACGGAGATACCATTCCCGTTGCCTAGCTATCTCCCTTAGGCTAGCAATGTTGGAAAATCGAAGATGGTAGCTATTAATCTTATTTTTTTTAACCTTGATATTTGCTTGTGAATCTTATTTATCTTCTTTATGTTTTTTAATTAGATCTTTTCATCAAACAATATTAAGGACAATAACAACAATAAAGGACACAGATATTAGGCTCTCAGCTAGGGCAAAACCCCTCCAAGCGGAGAACCTGAAACTCTTCTCTTCTTAGAATCTGCTTCAAATGATATACAAAGACCTAAACCCTAGACCAAGTCATTCTCCTAGTACCAAGTCAACCCTTTCAAGTCCTTCCTTGATTCTACACCAACTAACTTCAAACTACAACTTCGACCTGTCAGCTTCAATACTGCAACTCGTCCTGCAACTTCGACTTTGCAACTTCGGGCTTGCAACTTCTTAGGGAACCATAATCCAACCTCCTTCTGAGACCTACCTAGAGCAAGACAACTCTTCCAAGATCAACAAGGTCAATATAGGGTTTCTTCCCTACCAACTACAAGATTTTGCACTTCGTCCTCCTGCAACTTAGACTTGTAATTCGACCCCCTTCTTTTGCACCAGAAACCCTAGAACTTCACATGTGTGAGAGAGATAGAGCCCCAAAACTAGAAATTTCATCCTTCTAGCCCTTCGCTCTTCTTCTTCTTGCTTCCAAGCTACAAAGCAAACTCTTTCTAGTTAGATCGAACTTGTGAAGTGAGTGTCAATCAAATGAGGTCGAACTGCTCCTTTATATAGCTTTTTCAAGGGATCGAATTCCCTCCTTTAGGCCGACTTGATGTTCCTAGGGCTGACTTGTACTTTGGAGCTTCTAAGACTTTCTAGACTAAAAAATAATTCTTTTTACAAATATATTTTTGCCTGGAAGGGTCTTACAAACATGATGTTGACTTCTTTGACTCGAGACAATAAATCCCAGGACCTAACAAACCCTAGAAGCACGAAGAACATGCTTTTACTTAGAAGACCATCAATATTGAGCATGAAATCCATGCTTTGATAATAATAACTTTTTCTTTTCTTTTATTGTTTGTTACATAGGATACATGTTGAAATGAGTACAACAGTTATGAAGACTGAATTTAGTTAAATTCTCAGCAAGCAAGAGGGGAAAATTGTTAAGGGGACAATGGAGTTTTTCCCAACTCTACTTGGTATTATTATTATTAAATAAAAAGGAGAAAATATTATTGAATAAAAGGGGCAAAAGTCACTTAGAAAATAAGTGGCTTTATCAATAAAATAATAAAAAAGAGATTTCTAGAAGATTGGAGAAGATCCGGCAAAATCTTATAAAAAGGGAGAGAAGGGCATTTCTCATTAATTTTGATTTGTGATTATTTCTTGATGATTGGTTTGGGCTCAAGGTAGTCAATCACGAGGGTTTCAAACGAAGCTCTCTAACTGGTTTTGGTGGACTTAGAGTGCCACCCTAGTTGGTTCTTAGTTGATTATTGTGGACTTTGAGGGCCACCCTAGTTAGCCATTAGGGAAGATCACCTCAGGTCTTCCATTGTGTTTATTGTAGGTGTTGGAGTGAGTTTTTTGACAAAACCCTTGATCTGAAGACTGGATTTCTAAGTAGGGTTATTATTCCAGGAGGTCGAGTTGCATCATTTTGGAGGCCAAATCACCATTTCCTTTGGAGGTTGAATTGCTTCAGTCAGGAGGCCAAATTACCTCATTAAGGAGATTGGATTTCCTCAAGCAGAGAGGCCGCATTTGCTGGTGTTAAAGAGGTCGAATAACATCTCTTTTGGGGGGCCAAATCACTTCTTCCTAGAGGTCGATTTGCATTCCTTGTGAGGCCGAATTCTTATTTGTGTAGGCCATGTACTTAAAGGGCAGAATTTTCTATAAGGGCCGAGTTATTCATTTGGTGGCCAAATTGTTTCTTGAGGACGCTGAGTTCACCAGGAGGGCGTGATCATTTCCTTGGGTACTGAGATTGTCATTTAGAGTGGCTAAGTCCTTATTGCATGTTGTGTTTTTACCTTTAGGAGGGATAAGTTCCTACAGATTTTGATCTCTTCCATTGGGCCGAGTTTAACATTACAATCTCTTCTCCTCTCTTCTACAACCCAAAGATGCAAGAATGAGGAAAAGGTAGGGGGAAGAGGCCTGTTAACCTTATCCTTCCTTTCCCTAAACTCACCCTTTACTCACTGTAGGTCCCACTTAAACCACAAGTTAGTGAAAAAAAAAACCTCCTCGTGGATTCGTGCGTGTACCATTCAAAACTGTGTGGGAACTGTGATGGTACCATGAACAGAACTGTCACGGTTCCCACAAGTCTAGGAACCGTGATTATCCAAGCGATTTATGGTTTCCATAGGGAAATAGATATGAGCAGTTCACTTGAACGAGGATGGTAAAGCTAGAATGAACACTCTATTTCAATCTGTGTTTTCCAAGTAGTGGCCCTCCTATAACCCTAAGGCCTTAGAGGAGGTCCCATTGGACGAGGGCTAAATATTAACCCCCCTAGTAAGTTTAGAGAAAAAATTTACAATCAAGGTTGGTGAATCATCTAGATAACCCCTTTATCCATACTAAATTCCCAAAACATTGAGTAAATGCACTCGATTGCAAAATGATCAAAGTACTTGATTAGTGATAGCCCACCTTCATCCAAGAGGAATGTCGGATGGTGAGAGGTGTAGTGAGTAGTGCAGATGGTGGAGGAGCTAGCATATCATCATCATCACCAAGCTAATGTGTGGGGTTAATGGCTGGCTGACTATCCAAAGTAGGAGAAAAGCTTTCTCCTAGGGCGTTACCCATTTTGTTAGATAAAAATTCCTATAGCTACTGTTCTATTCATTGAAGACAAAAGTTTGGAAAAGGCAAGGATCTATGGAATGTAAACTAGTAAATACATTTAATCAATGTATAAGTGATTAGAAATGTCACTTCAACACATTAAATGGGGTAAGATAAGATAATTTTATTAATGTCAGTCCATGGGGCATAGAATAGTTGGTGAATGGACGCACTGCTAAGGCATTCCTTGTGTGGTGGTCATTGATTCGAAACACCGTGGGTAGTTCCGTTGCCTAGTCTTTAAAAAAGGATAATTTTATTAATGTCTAACAAATGACCACTAAATTTGGTTAAAGGAGCTAATGGGTACAATGATGTCAATACAAAGTGGAAGTGCTAAAACCGCTTCTATAAAAGGAAAGATGTAGAAAGTAAAGTGTGGATCTAATTAATCCAAACCACAAAAAAACAAAGCTCAAAGCTCCAAGCTCCAAAAGCAGGATGTCAATCTAGGAAAAAGATGTACAATATGGGCAAATACATGATGTAAAAGATGGGTAATAAAATGAGCATGTCATGTTGTGCTAGATTTATCTCTCCTAATATTAGAGGCCAAATTGAGGAAGCTCAAGATAGAGGGTTATGTGGAGGATGGGATGGATTGTGTACTATGTTGTTTCTTGGAGGAGGTGGCCTGCTGCTAGATTTTGTATCATCTCAGTTGATTGTTGGTATGGGATATGGATTGGTAATGCCATTGAGGTCTTTGTGATGTATGTGTTGAGAATTATAGTTATAAGAGGAAATTTTAAACATTTTCAGTGTGAACATGTGAGAAGCTAAGTCACCGGGTTCAGTGAACTTAAAGGTGAACTCCAACAAATTTAAAAAAAATTGGTTAAAAATTGAATAGGTTCGGTCTGGTTTGAACTTTGGGTTACATTTTTCGGTTACTTTGAAAATTGACATGCTTATTTATTTATGTGCATCGTATTTATTTTTCAACCTCCTTAAAATTGATTTGTTTTATATATATACATATTTTTTTCAAATTTCTATATGTCGAATTTTATGCTGAACTTTATTGGCAAAATTTTAGGTGCCAAACTTTATTCGAATTTCAAGGTCATCGAACACGAACACGATTGTGGTGACTTAGGTGAGAAGTAGTAGTTTGAGATATTTTTGAAAAGTAATTCTATTTTTCGAAAACTAATTCTATTTTGTAACTCATTTTAACCAAAAATTGAAAGTCTTACTTTTAGCAGTTGAGTTTAAAATTGTATCTCATGCATGACTTAGAATAGGAGAAATATTAAAAATAAATTCTTTGCTAAAAGTATAAAGGTAGGGAAAGGTAGAGGCTTTCCTTACGCACTTTAGCATTTGAGAAATTTGAGTGACAAAGAATGAGAGAGAGAGCGGACAATGAGATGTCTCCAGCAACACACAGCCCTATACAAATTCACAGACAATACCGTATGGATTTGTACAATCTCGTATAATCATACAGATAGGCTGTACAATTATCTTGCAGGTTGTACAACATGTTTTTGTTTTTTTTCAGTAGGATGTACAACTCAGTTCAAGGTGTTTTTGGTTTTTGTGCAGTGCTGTAATTTTTGTATGGAGATTTCTTTGTAAGTATTTCAAAGGAATGAAAAGTTGTTGAAGGAGCAATTACTTGTCTATGTGAAATTAATATTTATGCTTCCACTGTTTAATTTTTAACTATTATGTAGTTGATACTATGGTCTAAAATTTATTTTCATCATTATTTAAATTCAGCAATCTAATTATTCGATTGAAATCATAAGGACATTAGCCACCGAGGGTTTGAAATTTTCACATGGTATTAGAGATGGATTTCAGATTGAGATTCTAAGGGATTTGCAACAATAAATCTATTGCAGGAAAGGAGGACCAACAATAAGAGAATTTTGAAGTTATACATTAGAGGAAATTTCAGTGTAAAAGTGGTCTCCTAAGGAAAAATAATAAAATAACAGTTTTGAATTTTGGAGTTTTTTATTTTTTGTTTTCTTTTTTCTTTTCGTTTTAACTGTATTTTTGCTTATCTCCATTTAGGTTTACTCAAATTTCAGGTGTAGACTCTTGTTGGATGTAGAATTAAATTCCACATCCAACGAGTACCCATTATGCATACTTTTGAGAAGACCCACATTGATAAGAAATGAAGATACATTAAAAAAACGTGTTCTTGTTGGATGTAGAATTAAATTCCGCATCCAACGAGTACCCATTATGCATACTTTTGAGAAGACCCACATTGATAAAAAATGAAGATACATTAAAAAAACGTGTTCTCAAAAGTATGCATAATGGGTACTCGTTGGATGCGGAATTTAATTCTGCATCCAACTAGTGTCTGCACTTGAAAATTGAGTAAATCTATAAGGAGATAAGCCAAGAATACAATTAAAAAAAGTAGTTTTTTAAAAATGATTTTCCCTCCAAAATATCTACATGTACCTCTTTATAAATTTAAAATATATTGATTGGTTGACATATTACGTACATGAAAATTTCATGGGCACTTTTAGGCTGAAATTTCCTCTAATGTTTTCTGATTTGGGAGTTTGTGCAACAGTTCTCAAAGGTGGAAACAACAGGCCTCTAGTTTGAGGGTAGATTGGATGGTGCCTCAAATTTCTTAGCATAGAAAGTGAGTGTTACACTTTTAGTAAAAGAGAATGATCTTTGAGAGATTTTTAAGCACATTGTGAATCTACCTATAGATTCGAAGGACTTGGTAGCTCACAAGCATATGATCTTGGATGCCACAAGGGATCATCTGGTACCTCATGTATCTAAGAAGACTATGACGAAGGAGATGTTCGATGCCCTAGTGAGTCTTTTCCAGAGTCGGAACATAAAAAGGAAGATGATATTGCAGAACAAATTAGGTTCATAGATATGACTAGATCAAACATAGTCACTAGTTGCCTTATGAAGATCACACGGATTCATGATTGTTAAATTGGACAACTAGGTCCAAACTCCATGGTGTGATGCTCAGATGAAAATACCAATATTTTTATTGGATTCCTCTTTCGGAGAGGTGCAAGATTGATCTTAAGATCATCTTGATCCGATGAGCAGAACATTTATTTTGAATTTATTTTTAATACTTTCAAAATGTGTGTAGGTTGGCCTTAAGGTTTTACACCTCCAACAAATGTGTCACACACCCTCAGTGATTGATATAAATAGAGTCAACACTGGAGGACATTTCACTCATTTCCTCATCACACATATTTCTCTCTCCACTTCTGATTGGCTCGAGCTCCAAGGAGGCAAATCTGCAGGTTCACACGTGGGAGAAGGACGAAGACTATTTTTGCTGCAGCGAGGGTTTTACTGCAGGTTTGACCAGCATTGACTTTGGTCAACGCATGGTCAAAAGGAGCTGATTTTTGGCATAGACTTCAATTTTTGAAGTCCATACATTTTGGCACAAGAACCAAGGTCAAAGGTTGACCGAAGACCGAGTTGAGTTGACTTTTACTTGCTGCTGTTATGCGTTGACTTTTTTGGGTTGACTTTGAGTTGACCGTTTGGCTGTTTTGAGGGTTGTTGTGACACATACTGGGCTGGCTGAACAAGGAAACTTTGCTGGTTGAAGCATCTTGCTGATCGCCGTAACGCAACAACATATATATATTTTTCTGGCTTGTCTTCTGTTGATCCACTAGTATGTTCTATCAACATTTTACTTAATGAGTTATGTGATTGCTGTCTAGTACTGAAGAGAAAGTAAAGTTGCATCAAGCATAGAACATCTACATAAATTTACATGTTATCAGAGCTGAGGTGAAGACAAAGCCCTAACTTGTAGCAATCACCGAAGAAGAGGATGGGTTCCTCAAACCACAATGGCTTTAAGGCTGATGACAAATTGACTGGGAAGGATGACTTCCAGGCTTGGAAGATGACATTGGATCTTATGTTGGAAGACCAAGATGTCATGGACTATGTGCAGGGTAAAATCCAAGAGCCTCCATCCACTGCAACTACTGTCGCCAAGACAAAGTATAAGAAGGGGGAGATCAAAGCAAAGCTGATGATTGGGGACTCAATTCACAAGAGTTTGGTTGCCTACATCTCTGAGCTGGGCACATCAAAAGAGATGTATGATAAGTTGGTCAACATTTTCAAGGCCAACAATGCAAATCAAGTACTATTTTTCAAGGATCAATTGAAGAATCTGAAGAAAGGCAGGGATGAGTCTGTTCAATCATACTTTCTGAAGCTGATTGAGATCCGGAACAATCTGCTAGCTATTGGGGAGACAATAGCTGATCGAGAGATGGTACTCACCGCACTTGGAGGGCTCCCATCCGAATGGCATGTGTTCAACACTACCATTCTCAATAACAATGTGATACCTGACTTTGACGAAGTACTGTCGAGATGCGTACAAGAAGAAACAAGAATGAAGGAGTATAGAAATGAAGGAAATGCTGCCAACGCTGCTCATTCTAGAAAGAAGAACTTTGGTGGTCCAAAGAGCAAAGGAAGAGCAGGAGCCCAAGGAAAGAAGGGCAAGTGTTACACTTGTCATAGGCCAAGTCACTATGCTAGAGAATGTCCTTTCAAGAAGGATTCTCCCGATGATGATGACAACAACAACAACCAGAGGAATGGAAATCAAAGGAACAACGGGTTCAAGGGAAAGAGGAAGGCTCCCTCCGACAGAAATGAGCAACCTTTCAAAAGGTCGAGAAATTCCAGGTATGAGGAATCAAATTTTGTTGATAAAAGAAATGAATACATTCTTGTATCTGCCCTCTCCGTTGCATCTCCACCCGACACTATGGATGTTTGGTTGATAGATAGTGGTTCCTCAAGGCACATCACTGGATTCACGGAAGCACTCTCTGATATGGTTGAGAAGGATACTAATTTGGAAATTATCCTTGGAGATAATGCCACATATCCCATGAAAGGGACAGGGACTGTGACCTTCCACTTGTCTCAAGGTCAAGTCCTCCGCTTGCAGGATGTACTCTATGTACCTAATTTGAAGAAGAACCTTGTGTCTATATCGGCCATGGAAGACAAAGGTTTCAATGTGGCATTCATTGATGGAAAGGTGCGCATGTGGAAGAAGAGCTTCAAGGAAGCTATCATGTTTGGGTCTAGAATTGATACACTCTACCAGGTTGGAGTAAGTTCACTGGGAGCAAGGACATGAGATGCTATCCGACAGACCGATAATGGCACTGAATATGAGATGAACGAGTTCAAGAACTGTTGCAAAGAAGCTGGCATTAAGAGGGAAACCACAATTGTATATACTCCTGAGCAGAATGGCGTTGCTGAACGAAAGAGCAGGACCATTGTGGAAGCTGCCCATGCAATGCTATGTGACCAGGGTCTACTGAAGTTTCTGTGGGGAGAAGCTACGAACATGGTTGTGTACATACAAAACCGATGCTCACATTCCGCCTTGGACTCCAAAACTCCCGAAGAGGTTTTCACTAGAAAGAAACCTGATGTCTCACATTTTAGAGTTTTTGGATGTCCTGTTTATTTTCATGCGCCGAAAGAGAAGAGGAGCAAGCTAAATGCTTCTGGGAAGAAGGGAAGGTTTGTGGGCTACAATGAAACTTCGAAGGCTTATAGAGTCTATATGCCTGGTCAAAGGGAAGTGGAGATAGGCCACGATGTCACTTTTGACGAAGATTGTTCCCTGAAGAAAGTATTCAATCTTTCGAGATCTAAGGAAGATCATGAAGCAAGGCTTGGAAATCAAGGAGAACTGAAGGATGAGACAATGCCCGATGCTGAAGGACCGATGGACCTGATCGATCCACCTCCTTCACTGGGAAAGAGACCATCATGGCTCAGGGACACCCTCGAGGATGCCGAGGTTCATATGGCCCCAAGGGGGACATTCTGTGAAAGCAAGAAGCCGAGTAGATACCAAGGGTATCTAGCAACCATGGTACAATCTGAGCCTGGATCTTTTGAGGAAGCCGTAAACATCAAGTTTAAAAGGATGCTATGCACGAAGAGTACGAGTCCATAATGAAGAATGATGTCTGGGATGTGGTTCCAAGACCGAAGGACAAAGCAGTTGTCACCTCGAAATGGCTCTACAAGATCAAGCATGGATTTAATGGAAGTGCTGAAAAGTTCAAGGCAAGGTTCTTTGCCTGTAGCTTCTCTCAAAAGGAAGGCATAGACTATGATGACATATTTGCACCTGTGGCCCGATATACCACCATTCGATCTATCATAGCCCTTGTTGCTACGCAAGGATGGAGTCTCCATCAGATGGATTTGAAGATCGCATTTCTGCATGGTGCGATAAAGGAAGAGGTATATGTGGAGCAACCTCTGGGGTTCAAAGTCCAGGATTGGGACACCCATGTCTGCAGGTTGAAGAAATCCCTCTATGGGCTGAAGCAAGCACCCAGAGCTTGGTACGAGAGGATAGATAGCTACCTGATGAAGCTGGGCTCCACTCATAGTAATGCTAATTTGAACCTTTACTTCAAGGTTGACAGGGAGAAGCCTCTCATTCTGGTGCTGTATGTGGACAACCTCTTCCTGACAAGTGCTGACCCTCTCATTCATCAATGCAAGAGGGAGCTTGCTGCAGATTTTGAGATGAAGGACCTAGGACTGATACATTACTTCCTAGGCCTGGAGGTCTGGCGAAGACCTGGCGAAGACCTGGCGAGATTTTCCTTCCTTAAGGAAAATACATTGTGAAGCTTTTGGAAAGATTTGGTATGGTGGACTGTAAGTTCGTGTCGACACTGATGGAGCTCAACTTCAAGAAGTTGAGTGGTAGCGCTGTTGGGTCTGTATCGGCAAATCCTACTGAGCATCGTCAACTCGTAGGGGCCCTGATGTTTTTAGTGAACACCCGTCTGGACGTATGTTTTGCAGTGAACACTTTGAGTCAACACATGGTTGATTATAACGTTCACTAGGTTGGTGCCAAGATACTATTGAGATATCTCTGGGGCATGATAGACCATGGGCTGAGATACACTGTCGGGAGTATGACACTCCATGGATATACTGATGTTGATTGGGCTGGTAGTGTGGTGGATCGCAAGAGCACATCTGGATGTTGCTTCACACGTAGATTTGCTTCGGGCAGGAAACTGAAGTCAGTAACCTTGAGCACCGCTGAAGTCGAATACATTATAACATGTATGGCCTGTAGTGAAGTCACTTGGTTGTGAAAGCTCTTCAGTGAGCTGTTCGAGCATGTGATAGATGCCACCGTTATCCTTTGTGATAACCCGAGGGGGATTCATTTGTCATAGAATCTCGTGCTCCACGAACGATCCAAGCATGTTGATGGCTAGTACCACTTTATCTGGGATATGGTACAACAAGGCGCCGTAAGGCTCGATCATATAGGAATTGATGAGCAGGTCACGGATATTCTCTCAATGCCCTTGGGGAAGATCATG